>CM067320.1:17186261-17226331 GCA_034231615.1 Meghimatium bilineatum
TGTGACAAAAAAGTCAAAGGTAGATTTAGTAGAGACGCTGTTTAATACAGGTTTTACTGTCACGTATATATTTTAGTATTAAAAGGTAGAATAGAATATACTTGGATGATTCTTAACATATAAATTTTCCTTCTTGTTGTTCTCAATGAAATCCATATATATTTTGGTGAGACACCTAATATTAATATCACAGCCATCTTGATATACAAAATGCCAATGAACGGGCGTCATAGAATGAAGCGTCTGTTAATAAAAATAACGTGGTTTCACCAACATTTAGCAAGTCCTTCTCGAGAACAGTCCTGAGTGCAGATCTCACACAGCGTCACTTATCTTAGCCGTTAATACTTATTATTTGTCGCGGTGCTTATACTTCATGCAGCCAGTCAATGAAAATCACGGGAAAAGTCGGATATACCAAGAAACGTGATACTGAATTATATCAATTCACAAACTACCCTAGAGAAATACTTGTTTTCTGAGTGAATTTGTTCAAAGCATTAATCCCAGCTATTTTTAGTACCACCTGCCCCTTTATGTGACATTGAATACATCACCGTGTACCTAGACGTCTATGTTCAAACACAATCATGTTCTTACGAACTGAAACTCAGATACTCTTGTCTATCGTCTTCAGTTAGCAAATAAGGCAATCACAAGCTTAAAAGACAATAGATCGATATACATTTGAGTATTCTGAGAAATATGATTTGTCAGTGTATAAGGGATAAGCTTACAACGTCAGAAATAAATCCACCGTTATAGGAAACGGGCACACGACATAGCCCAGAGATAATAGTTGGAATATATTAAGTCGGATCTGGACTAGAAACTACCGGAACAGATCGTGTATCATGTGAAATATGTAGTTATGTATTCATTTATTGTGTTGGAGGTGGATAAAGTTACGTGAAATATGTAGTTATGTATTTATTTATTGTGTTGGGGGTGGATAAAGTTACGTGAAATATGTAGTTATGTATTCATTTATTGTGTTGGAGGTGGATAAAGTTATAGAATCTGTTACTGAGTAGAGTGAATGAAGTTATGGATTATGTTATAGTGTTGAGTTGGATGAAATTACAGCCTATGTTATTGTATTGACATTCATGTATTTTTGGGTTACATTTATCTTGTTGGGGTGTATGCACTTATGGATTCAGTTATTTCTGGGGTGTATGCACTTTGGATTCAGTTATTTCTGGGGTATATGCACTTTGGATTCAGTTATTTCTGGGGTATATGCACTTTGGATTCAGTTATTTCTGGGGTATATGCACTTTGGATTCAGTTATTTCTGGGGTATATGCACTTTGGATTCAGTTATTGTGTTCCGGTATATGATGATATATAATCAGTTATTGTGTTGGGATGTATGAAGTTATAGATTAAGTTATCATGTTAGAGTGTATGAAGTCATGTATTCAGTTATGTTCTAGTAGTATAACGATTATGGGCTGCTTGGCTGTTTCCTAGTAAAAGTTTATATATATATATATATATATATATATATATATATATATATATATATATATATATATATATATATATATATATATATATATCAATAAATTGAACTTGCCTGGCAGACTATGAAAATATAGATGGTAGGAATCGGACATTTGGAAAACTTCACATAAATATGCTCAGTGTTTAACCTACGGGGATTTACATATCTTTTCTTAATTGCTGACACATACTTGAATATTGATAGCTTATTAAAGCTTGTTGATAGCTTACTCATATCTAACTAAATGATAGGTAAACTCTAGCTTAAATCTAGATGAAAACTATCTGAATATCTAATAGTTTGTTGAAATATAGCTGAGTTATATAATACTACTTACTAAAGCAAAAGTCATATGAATTATGTAAGTACTACCAATTAAAGCATATGTCCTACCAACAATGTGAATACATTCTACTAAAGCAAATGTCCTACCAACAATTTGAATACTATCTACTAAAGCAAATAATCTACCAACAATGTGAATACTATCTACTAAAGCAAATAATCAACCAACAATGTGAATACTATCTACTAAAGCAAATAATCTACCAACAATGTGAATACTATCTACTAAAGCAAATAATCTACCAACAATGTGAATACTATCTACTAAAGCAAATAATCTACCAACAATGTGAATACTATCTACTAAAGCAAATAATCTACCAACAATGTGAATACTATCTACTAAAGCAAATGTCCTACGAACAATGTGAATACTATCTACTAAAGCAAATGTCCTACTAACAATGTGAATACTACCCACTAAAGCAAATGTCCTACCAAACAATGTGAATACTACCCATTAAAGCATGTGTCCTTCCAGCAATGTGAATACTTACTCATATCTAACCAAATGCTAGGTAAACTCTAGCTTAAATCTAGATGAAAACTATCTGAATATCTAATAGTTTGTTGAAATATAGCTGAGTTATATAATACTGCTTACTAAAGCAAAAGTCATATGAATTATGTAAGTACTACCAATTAAAGCATATGTCCTACCAACAATGTGAATACTATCTACTAAAGTAAATGTCCTACCAACAATGTGAATACCACCCACAAAAGCAAATGTCCTACCAACAATGAGAATACCACCCACTAAAGCACATGTCTACCAACAATGTGAATACCACCCACTAAAGCAAATGTCCTACCAGCAATGTGAATGCTATCTACTAAAGCAAATGTCCTACCAACAATGTGAATACTATCTACTAAAGCAAATAATCTACCAACAATGTGAATACTATCTACTAAAGCAAATGTCCTACCAACAATGTGAATACTATCTACTAAAACAAATGTCCTACCAACAATGTGAATACTACCCACTAAAGCAAATGTCCTACCAACAATGTGAATACTACCCACTAAAGCATGTGTCCTACCAACAATGTGAATACTACCCACAAAAGCAAATGTCCTAAAAACAATGTGAATACTAGCCACAAAAGCATATGTCCTACCAACAATGTGAATACTACCCACAAAAGAAAATGTCCTACCAACAATGTGAATACTATCTACTAAAGCAAATGCCCTACGAGATATGCGAATGCTGTCAGCTACAATAAATGTCCTACGAACTATACTAATACTGCCGACTAAAACATAGGGCATAATGATATATGAAAACTGTAAACTAAAGCAAATATCCTACGATCTATATCAATATTGATAAATAAAATAAATTTCAACTGAGATATGTGAATACTACCAACTAAAACAAATATTTTAAAAGATAGGTGAATACTACCAAATAAAACAAATATTTAAGAAATATGTGAATACTACCAAATAAAACAAATATTTAAGAAATATGTGAATACTACCAACTAAAACAAATATTTTAAGAGATAAGTGAATACCCACGACTAGACGATTTTCTTGCTTAATATATTTATTTTCATCGTTTGCACAGATTTCAGATCTAATCGGACATGGTTCGTAAGATACATCCACAATAATTAATATAAGAATAATGTCGTCTGTAACTAACACTGATAAATACAATGACACGAAAAGTTCATGCGGCCGCGCTATATAATCAGATAAATTGCACTTGAACATTGTACGTACGAATAAACTTGTAGAATTTTCTATAGTGTAAATACGTGTAGGGGAGATAACTGCACCAGTGATTTGAATCAAAATACAAAAGTTGCCGTTATTGTGCGACCATTATGCAGTTTGTGGCCAGCACACGACAGTATCTCACGCTCATTTTCTTCCCGCCAACTCTACTGAGTTATAATGTATAATTCTATGACAGAATATATGCTTTATGAAAGGGATTACTTGTGTATAGATCATACATCCAAATTTGGTCGGACATCCGGATAGTTCGGACAATTGTGACTTTTGACATAAAAAATTATGTTTTATTATAATAAAATGGCATATTTTGGTGGGGTACTCTCATTTCAACCACGAACGTTAGTAAAATTTGGTTATATTAGAGATGTTTACTACATAGTCGTGGTTCAGCGAACTCCAATCTTGGAGATATATTAATATTTAATCATTGATTAAGTGCGTCTCCACAGCTTCTCCTTAATTCACAGCTCTATCGTCTCTGTAAATGATGTCCTACCAAAAAGAATTGAACAAGAACTACAACAATTGATTACAACTATAGTAGAAGACAGCACAAACAAAGGTCTCAGTTTGAACACCAAGAAAACAGAGGTAATGGTTACATCTAAAACGTCCAGCCCTTCTAAATGTAACATCGAGGTCAACGGAACAGTTCTTAAATAAGTAGACAAATTTAAATATTTGAGCACAAATAGATGGTAGATTCTATGGTAGATGCGTTACTGAGATTTTAAAAAAAGACGAACAGCACAGGCAAAAGCAGCATTCCAGAAGGTGAGGAACATCTTGTGTAATAATTCATATAGAAGTAAGAAAGAACATACTAAAATGTTACATAGAGCCCATACTGTTATATGATAGTGAAGCATGGAAAATTGACAATATTGCAAGAAAACATCTGGAGGCCACAGAGATGTGGTTTTATAGAAGAATGTTAAAAATATCATGGACAGCTAAAAAGAGTAATGCTATAATTCTACAACTGGTCAACTCAAATAGAGAACTTATTAACTGTATTAGAAGACGACAATCACAGTTTCTGTGTCGTGTCATGAGAAGAGATGGGCTGGAGAACATCGTAACAACTGGAAAGATCGAGGGTAAGAGAGACAGAGGAAGACAAAGTGAGAAAATGTTGGATGGCTTGAAAGTTTGGCATGATGCAGAATCATCAGACACTATATTTAAATGTATAACAAACAGAGGGCTGTGGAGAGACATGATCGCCTATGAACATGATTGTAAGGCATTATACTAATGAATGAATTATCTCTATAAACGTTCCTGATATAATTGTCACAATTCATCCCTCTTTCCTCAATACATCTGTTTACTACAAACCTACTGATGAACATGGCTTTCTGTTTTACATTTCTCATCCTCCAGTTTGTCGCAACTCTCTGTCGTTCTCCCAGCTTCTTAGCCTTCGTCGCTTATGTAGTGATTATGTCGTCTTTCTTGGTGGATCCTTTGAGTTAATTTATTTCTTCTTTATACGCTTGTTCCCTGGCTGTGTCATTTGACTGTGTCCTGGCTGTGTCCTTTAACTGTGTCCTGGCTGTGTCCTTTGACTGTGTCCTGGCTGTGTCCTTTGACTGTATCCTTGTTGTGTCCTTTGACTGTGTCCTGGCTGTGTCCTTTGACTGTGTCCTGGCTGTGTCCTTTGACTGTGTCCTGGCTGTGTCCTTTGACTGTGTCCTGGCTGTGTCCTTTGACTGTGTCCTGGCTGTGTCTATTGACTGTGTCCTAGCTGTGTCCTTTGACTGTGTCCTGCTGTGTCCTTTGACTGTTTCCTGGCTGTGTCCTTTGACTGTGTTCTGCTGTGTCCTTTGACTGTGTCCTGGCTGTGTCCTTTGACTGTGTCCTGGCTGTGTCCTTTGACTGTGTCCTGGCTGTGTCCTTTGACTGTGTCCTGGCTGTGTCCTTTGACTGTGTCCTTTGACTGTGTCCTGGCTGTGTCCTTTGACTGTGTCCTGGCTGTGTCCTTTTACTGTGTCCTGGCTGTGTCCTGGCTGTGTCCTTTGACTGTGTCCTGGCTGTGTCCTTTGACTGTGTCCTGGCTGTGTCCTTTGATCGGCTTGGCTTCGTGTCTGTAAATTCTCCTACCGTGGTACCTTGACTATAATAATCAGGGTACTTCCTCCTTTTCTGATAGAGTTAAACTTATCTACATCTATCACCCCATAACTCTACTATCCGGTCGAATCTTGTTCAAACATTATTTTATTTTCTCAATTCTGATCCTCAAACTCGTTTTTCATGACCTTCTCCTGGTTGCTTAAAGACGTGACAAAAATCAAAGAGATCTTGATCCAAAGTCACAGTGGGTCTTATATTTCAGATCATTTTGGCACGGTTCGTTGCAAACGTAGTCGCTGATACACATGCCCCTATGTAGTTCAGAACCGCTCTGTTTCTTTCCCTAAGACCACTACACTATCGATGAGGCCTTTGTATGTGTATCCCGTAATTACATTTACGGTAGAATATGTAAACGCTGTGACAAGAAACATATAGGTGAAACTAGCTTAAAATTAAGTGAAGAAAATTAGCTGCAGTTTTCTTAATTTATGTCATATTTTTACACGCATGCGGTTGTGTCTGTTGGTCTCACCAGTGACCCACTAGACAAACCACACATGCAACAGTAAACCTTAGTACATTACATGCCGCTATATTGATGATCGCTTATGGAAGATTTGTAGCACGTCATCTATACAATTATAGACACTGAGCAGAAGGTTCCTTCAATAGGCATTGCACTAAGCCGAAAGTTGAAGTATCCAGAGTATAAAGAAGGCTTAGAAAAATCATTCCACTGCACATAAGAAGTAACAGCTAATTGCTCGCAATTCCTGGGATTCTCAAATAAACAACAAACAACAACCCAAATTAAATTAATATTTCAATTAATAAATGATAAACATAGATTAATAAACATAATCAAAGGAAATAATCAAAAGAAAAAGAAGGTAGGCACGTGATCTGGAATATTACCAAATAATGAAATGAACTCGTGAAATTATAACTTTTTGTCTTTCTTTACTAAAAAAAACTTTAAAAATGTTCTTTCCTTACAAATATGATCTGCCAAACTTTGTGGAATTCAAGTTTCCCTTTTGACGAAAATTGTATATATTTGATTCCATAATTTACAATTATTTGAGTATATTTATAGCTAATTTTGTCCGCTTATTTGAAACATACCTCTCAGGAAGACATACATTTGCTATGTTTTGCCAACGAATCCTTTCCAAGAAAAGGAGTTTCTAGCGCTATTCCTGTGCTCCATTTTGTTTAATTCGTTCTCAAACTCCCACTGGATCTCTATTGCAGCCGGACAGTCCCACAGGATTTTCAACATAATGTAGTCCAAAGATTTAAAAGCGTTATATCACAGTTTTATTTGCTCTATTGACCAGACGATTGCGATTTTGTTGTGGTGGTTCGTGCTCCACTTTGGAAGAGACTTGGAAGACAGAGTATGCGGGCTTTAATAGAGAGCAACAGATGATGTTATGTGTTGCTTTCTACCTGACTTTGTTTCACTCACAGCCCAGTCATGTATCTATTAGTCTTTCTATCTACTTCTAGATCTCTCCAAGTCTGACTTTTAACTTTTTTTAATTATCTTTGTGTGTATATGGGCGTTCGCGTGCGCGTATACGTGCATATGTGTGTGTGTGTGTGTGTGTGTGTGTATGAGAGAGAGAGAGATGAATCACCCTGGAAATAAACACGTCTGACACCTACACCTACATCACTGGAAATAAACACTTCTGAACACACACTTCTGGAAAGTAAGCATCCCTAAAACCTACACCTCTGGAAAGGATACACTTCTACAACCTACACCTACACCTCTGGAAAGGATACACTTCTACAACCTACACCTACACCTCTGGAAAGGAAACTTTCTTAATCTTAGATCTACACTTCTGGAAAGGAAACATCGCTTAAACTTACATGTACACCTCTGGAAAGTAAGCACCACTGGAGCCTACATCGACATCTCTGTGGAAAGGATACGTCTCTGGAACCTACACCTACACCTCTAAACGGGAACCGTACTTTAGTAACAAACCACAATCTTTCTGGAATGAAAAAAAGAAAGAATTATTATTCAGATGTGATTTTATCGCATCATGAAGAGGCAGCACTTCCCAGACTAGCTATGGTACACGATATTTGAGCCTGGATCGATCTCGGAGCCATGTGTGGTCAAAATGTGCTCAAAAGAAGTAGAAAAGTGATTTTTTGTTGTTTTGCGTTATGGTTTCCCACAAAATTATACTGCTCACGACTAGCGTAGCAGAATTCGCTTGCAGAGTGTCATTTAGATTACGCGACTCCATATTGCAGAATTTGCCTGCAAAGAGCGCCATTTAGATTACGTGACTACGTATTGCAGAACTCGCCTGCAGAGAGTCCCTTTTTGATTACTATTACTACAGACAGCAGAACTCACCTGCAGAGAGTCCCATTTTGATTACCTTGACTACGGACAGCATAATTTGCAGGCAGAGAGTGTCATTTAGATTAAGCGACTAAGTACTTTCAATCAATAGTCCACAAGGACTTCCTAAAGCGCACCTTTCCGGTATTGAATTTCTGACCATATCGAATGCAAAGTAAATTTCGCGCTTACCGAGTACGCCACAGATCATCGCCTGTGTTCTAAAACGCGAACTCCAATGGAAATTCAAAAATGTTTCTTTGCCAAAAAAGCCATGCTTAACATAAATATAGCAATATATTTACATGGCCTCCACCATTCCCATTGTGTATTAAGTTACGTGGCGATATCTCCTTTCAATTAGTCCCATAGTGTATGTCGCTACGTGAAGATATCTCCTTTCAAATAGCCACATTGTGTATGATGTGACGTGGAGATATCTCCTTTCAAATAGTCCCATATTGTATGACGTGACGTGGAGATATCTGTTTTCCCATATTCCCATTGTGTATGACCTGACGTGGAGATATGTTTTCAAATAGAACGAGGCAGCTGCTTTCTCTTTTTTTTTTTTTTTTTTTTTTAAGCTGAAGTCTGACAGTGTAAAAAACAGAAGAGAGAGAAGATAATTCTCAGTTCATTTTGAATTGGATTAGGTTAAGCTACTGCTCACAATCTAAACTCATCAACACGGAAGCACCGGCAAGTTCCACCATCAATATTTGATGTTGGCCAAGCTTACTGGGTTCATCGAGAGACCAGACACTTTACAAAACAACATTAGATAGATTCAACTAGATGGGGGTTTTTTTTAAATCAAAATATTTTTTTAAACAACAGTTAGATAGATTTAACAGTGGATATTTTATCAAAATTACGATGTTAGATAGATTTAACAGTGAATATTTTACCAAAATTACATTGTTAGATAGATTTAACAGTGAATATTTTACCAAAATTACATTGTTAGATAGATTTAACAGTGAATATTTTACCAAAATTACAATGTTAGATAGATTTAACAGTGAATATTTTACCAAAATTACAATGTTAGATAGATTTAACAGAGGATATTTTATCAAAATAAAGGATGTATATCAGTTGTTTTTGATCCATATTTGATGCCTGTACGGCGAGCAATACATTTATTACATATTACTATTGTCAATAGTTTCTTCTAATGTTCTGTAAAATACATCATCATCAAGTGTAGTTCATATATTCAGAACTACTATAGCGATGCCCGAAGTATATTGGAATCGTATAGAAAATCACAGAAAAACAATTGTTACAGTTTGAGTACTACCATTAGAGAGTCGCAGGGATATTGCAAGTGGCTTATGTGAAAAGGCCGTAAGCCCTTGCTGTCGCAACATCTTATTAAGAATGTTTTGTTTTTTAACTTTACTTTTCGTTTGGAATGTATATAAACATCCAATATAGAAACACATAAAGATAGGAAGAACAGAAAGAAACACCGATATATTTATCGAGATATATATATATATATATATATATATATATATATATATATATATATATATATATATATGTGTGTGTGTGTGTGTGTGCGCGCGCGTGCGTGCGTGTGTGCGTGCGTGCGTGCGTGTGAATGTGTGTGTGCGCGCGCGCGCGTGCGTGTATATATTGGAAACAACCGACTAAAACAACAAGTGACAGAATTCATATATCTAGGAAGCAATATAACAGAATGCAAGAGCAGTAAAGAAATACGCAACAGATGCAGTAAAGCATTCCAAGCCCTAGGGCAAATGCTACCTATCTCCAAGAAACAAAAAATGTAGATTTAAACATCAAAAGAACACTATTCAAATCGATTATTAGGCCACAGCTGTGGTACCAAAGCCAAATATGGACAACGACAGCACAAGACAAATGTAAACTAGTGACAACTGAAATGGCATGATTACGCAGAATCCTAGGATTATCGCTAAGAGACAGGGTGAGAAATGAGGAAATTTGACAAAGAAATCGCAACGCCCCAATCTTGGAATATATTAAGAGACAATAGATAAAATGGTTTGCACACATCAGCAGACTACCATCAGACAGCATACCACAGCAAGATATGATATACAGATACAATAAGGCAGACCTAGAGGCCGACCTAGAAAACGATGAACCAACGAAATAAAAGAGGCGACAAATTCCACAATATACTCAGCACAAACGCGGGCCATCTCCAGAGAGCTTTCTACCCCTGACGCTGAAAGGCAATAAAGGCTTTAGCGAATAGACATAATATATCAATATTAAGTTGCATTATTTCTCTCCTAGTTGCTCTATTACTTCTCTTTATTTTTTAACTCAAATTATATTTATCTTCCCTAACCTATTCAAATACAAAGAACTGTACATATACATGCATTTGTGCTAGTCTTAACAAGAGCATAATTCAAAGTTTATTATATTACCGAGAAAAAGCACGTCCAGTGTTATTCCCCGAGCACAATTTCCATCATCAAGGATGCAGATTGTTCAATAAAACATGAGGAAATTGTTCAGCCTCGTATATATAATGTAAAGACGATATCACAGTTAGCATAATTGAGAATAACGACAGGAAACGAAGGACTAGAAATAGAATAGGAAAATGTTGTCTTTGTGTTATGCTTATTTTTAGACTTGAATAGTAGAGTCGTGATAATTAGTTTATTTATATAATAATAATAATAATAATAATAATAATAATAATAATAATAATAATAATAATAATAATAATAATAGCAATAATAAAACTAGTAGCCTGTTCAGTGTAGTAGTGAGTGCCACATTGGAAATATCAACACAAAAGGCCCAACAATAATTGTGTGAGATCATTGGACTAGAGGGAGTAGCCGAGTTCCCAGGTCATCTGTGCACATCTATTTTGTGCTTACATTCTACATTGATATGAAAGCACACATTTTTTTTCTATATATTGCATAAGCATAAGAAGTGTTTTTCTCTCAATGAAGAGTTCGATTCTGAGTCAGGATATCCTTTCATTGTGCCATCACAATGACATCACAGAGGCATCGAAAATACTCGTGTAGTGTAAAGGCAAACTTGGAACATGTATGGTTGACATCATTCATTATAAGCTAACAAAATAAAGTTAGTCTTCTTCTTCTTCTTTCCTTACTCTTTTACCCTTTAAGGGTGTCGAGGGATATACAATGTTCTTGTTCTCGCTTTTCTGGCAGCTTCAGATAATGTTATTTGGTGTTCGTGTAATATCTCTTTGATGTTGTCGATACAGCGTACTCTAGGTCTACCCTTGGCTCTTCTTTCTGCTTTTCCTCTCTTCACATATGCTTTATAAACTAATGAATCACACGGCATTCTTTCCAGATGACCAAACCATTGTATCTGTTAGTCACGCCGTTTTAAAGGGATGTTCTTAAAACTACGACAACAATCAGGAATAAAAAAGGTCTGAATATGTTTAACAATTGTTAATATGGGAAAGGGGGTTGACAAAGGTTAACGACAACTATACTATTTGTATAAATCAATTAAAATATTTAATCGGAGATATTTTTTAAAACAAATTTCTGAAAATCCTCTCCATTGCACATAAAGATTGTAAATTAAACAATATTACGAGCTCAATAGTGGTTGACAATGATAAGGATGATAGCTGATGTTTATTGTGGACAACAATTTCTTGTAGTAATATATCAAAGGTTAAACCTGTCAGAAGTGGAGTATGCCTTGTCTATCCTTACCCTAAGCAGTGCAGAATTTGCGTATAAGCTACACCTACACAAGTTATAGTTTATGGCCCCCACTTACCTCAGCAATTGTCATATATACTTAAATATATTGCAGAATTATTTGTGCCAATGACACACGGGCATTAGGGCCTTATCAAGTCTAAATCCGGCGCTGTCCCTAAATCCAACGCAGATTGATACTACTTCATGAGATACTAAATAAAGCTGTTAGCATGATTTTTGGATGCCCCAGAGATACAGAAATAGTGGTCGTGAGATTTTTTTTGCTGGATTATGCTACTCTGATGCAGAGATCAGAGATCTCGTTCATGCCTACGAATCAGCGATGACAAAAACTATCCACTACAAGATGATAGTGAAAAGATCAAACGAAATAGATTAATTAATATTATGGGAATAAAAATGCAGTCATAGTTTAGTAGGGCACATGTAGTTATTAAACGAGTATTGTCATTTCGGGACATAGAGCACAGAGAACAGTGGAGAAGTAAACATTTCAAGTTTATAACTTCTATTGAAGTGCTCATCACAAGCTCCAGGAAACGTGACAACGTAATTGCAGCACATATTGATTCGAATATATCGGCTCTAACAGTGACAATTGCAGTACATATTGATTCGAATATATCGGCTCTGTGACAATTCATTAGTCGGAGTTATTATTGTCTACATTGTAGGCGATCATTCGACACGTCTGCAGTTTTTGGCATTCACGGCTTCATGAAGAGGGAAATGTATTAGGGAAGAAAGTGGTGATTTCTGTATAGTAACTAGTACTATGACGATGGAGATGGTGACGATGATCAGGGACATTATCGTTGGAATCTCATGGTGATATGTGTCTAATTTCTTACTGATTATACGAGCTACTTGGAAAGATTCTGTCGGGGTACTTACATCATCAATAGTCATTTAGTTATTTTCTTCCTTTCGTGCTAATTGGTTAAAAGATTATTCGTTACCAGAAATATTTCGCTTTCCGCCGTGGAAATATTGTGGGGAAGGTAAAACTTATGGTCATTTTGTGTAGGCTTTCATCATTGAATCTATCTATTATCTATTAATCGATATATATATGAATCGATCTATCTATCTATATACGAGTATATATCCACTTATGTTTCCTCAACGCAAAATACGGTGTATATGGCAGATATAAGTTATCTCAAGTTTGAGCGATGTGATGATACTGTGTGTAATTATCTTCTTAGATTCATGTTGTTATGTTTTAATTATGTTGCTCTTTAATGGTTTTTCTGCGAAGTGTTTCTCTTGGTCTTCCTCTCCTTCATTTGCTATTTGATACCCATTTAATTCTTGTGGTGGCAATATATTTGTATTCACTCTAAGTACATATCAGATGTAAATCTGTCGGTTTCTTATTGTTGTAGAAACATACTGCTTTTTGGTGTCTTTTCTGATTTGCTTGTTAGACTTGAACCCAGTCATTGTTATTCCCAGTCATTGTTGAATCGTTTTTTCCTGCCATTATTGAATCTGTTTCTGTAATCAAGTATTTACCATAACATGCAAAGCTTAGAGATAACCGGAAAGGTTCAAGCGTGCTAAATGGACATATGTAACGGTTTTCAATCGCGTAACAGGGTCGCTGTATATATCAATTTGGCACGCTTGAACCTTTCGGGATTAATGCCCGCTAGTCGTATGGATGATATCATGTTGTTCCATCATTTCTCTGTTTGTCTCGTTTCACATGTAATTGGGTGTGTTTTGTATATTTTCTGATTGCTTTGTTTCACCTCTGACCTAGTTTCAACCCTTCCGTCTTATCATCACATTTAACTCTGCCATATGAACGTCAATAGCACCGTTCTTGCTCGTTTTTTCTTGTTGTGTATGTAGTCTTAATAAAGGCCTTTTAGTCGAAACGTTGACTTGTGTGTGTTATTATGTGTGTTTCTAGTGATTAGCAAAACTCCATTACCCTTTTCCAAGCTTAGTCTGTTGGATTCAGTTTTGCTTCCGTGAGTACATATTACCTTAGTCAACAAATTTTTTTAACATTTTTGGACCAGATGTTAAATATATCATTTCTGATTTAGTTTATTTTGTCGTGCTGATTTCATTTCAAATATCATAATGCAATTCCCCCATTTTGAGCAATACAAATTTCATGTAAACTTGTTTAATATTTTTGGTGAAGTTACTCTTTACACTTTAACATTATAAAAATTGTTATTACAAACTAAATTAAGTGATGTTCCACCATAAAATGTTAGAACAAATGAAAAACACTATTTAAAGTTCGCATATAATGTTTCTAAAAGGCACATTTGACCCTTACGGCCATTATATTCAGTCTCTATTCGAGCTCCCTTCGCTTGCTTCTTGTAGTCAATCGATGAGGTGCTCGTGTCATAGTCCAACAGTAATCAGTAAGCATTGAAGGGCTCAATTGCCTTGATACTTTGTCTTCACAGCAGAAATTTCTTGGTGAAATCGTTCACCGTGTTCATAACTGAACGCTCCGCAGTTTGACTTTAAACAACCCAGATGTCAATACAGAAAATGAATTTATAAAGACATGTTGTAGCCTAGACTTATACTTGAGAAGGAGATTTTCTACAATTTCTTTGTAATAATCAGATTTTTCTGATAATTGTTGTTTCCAAGAAAACTGTCGACGACTGACTTAATTGCTAGCCATGCTTCTTCACTCATCATTGAGAACACGTTTTCTAATTTGCGGACAAACAAATTTCTCTCTTATTTTAGCTTCACTCAGTATTGGAAATTTTCCGAAGAGGTATTTTAAAGCATTATCAGTTTTATCCATTACCTTGACAAAGTGTTTATGAGACCCAGCTTAATGTGTAAGGGTAGCTACAAAATCTTGCTACTGTCAACAAGTGCTGGGTTCACGTTCTTAATGCCACGCTGTAATAACTGCCTGATTGGGCAATGTCTTCTGATGTAATAGTCACTCCGTGCACGTCAATCCCACTCACAGAGAAAGCAACAGTACTTGGTGTATCCCCCTGCAGTACAAGCAAAATATCTCCCACTTTTAGGTCCCCACATAGTGACCAATGATGATGATTGTAGTTTATACACTTCAAAAGTTGATTACTGTTTCCATACGTTTCTTTCATATGAAATGAATGATCAACTGGAATTAGCGATAAAACATTACCATTATTTAACAAAATAGCTTTAAGACTTGTCTTGGATGAATCAATGAAAAGCCTCCAATCTTCCAGGTTGTAATTGATAGTGAACACTGCCATTAAACCAGAAATGTTGCGGCACACAAACAGGTCACCCTTTTTAAAAATAATAAAAATAAGTAACCTGCTTGTGGCGGTTCCTAATCACAGAAATTTTAACATCTTCTGCTTGATTATTCAATTGTTGTAATCTGGAAACCAGAAGCTCCGTCTTGTTCTTGGGTAAAATCAGGTCTCTTACAAGATCATTCAGTTCACTTTCGGTTAAGTGTGGGTTTTGTAGATATCAGGTCTCTTACAAGATCATTCAGTTCACTTTCGGTTAAGTGTGGGTTTTGTAGATATAGTTTGTTCAAATTATGGGTCTTTTGAGGTTGATGAGCCACATTTAATCACTGACAGTACTGGTGTATAAATCCTGGTAAATTAGAATATATCGTGACGTTCTGTCGTACAAATGTGTCTGAATCAACCGCTAGAAATTTTAGAATCACTGCAATAATCACTGTGCAAGTGAAGTACTTACTTAAACTGGAGTCAACTGAGATGTGGTTTCGGAGAAGAATGATGAAAATTGCATGTAAAAACAAGAAAACTAATACAGCCTCGGAGATGCTGCAATAAAAAGACAAATTATAACAAACATTATAAGCAAAAGGTCAAGAATTTTAGGACATGTGATGAGAAGAGTTAAACTTGAACATTTAGAAATCACTGGAAAGATCGAAGGGAGAACAGAGAGAAAAACATAAAGAGAGAAATATATGGATGGGTTATTACTGTGGCACAAAAGGATGTCACCAACTGAACTTATTAACAATACAAGAGACTGAGAGTTGAGGAGAAACATTATCGCCTACGCCACTGGGCATAACAAGTGATTGAAGTATTTTTAAACTGGCACCAGTAGCAAGACGGAAACTATGAAAATATGCAGAACACCAAGTCCACTAAACATACAGATAGACAATATAGGAGTAAAACAAGTAACAGAGTTCAAATATCTCGGTAGTATTTTTACAGAAAATGGAAGCCTCGATAGAGAAATATAGATGAGATGTCAAAAGGCACATGCAGTAACATACCAACTGTCACCACTACTTTTTCACCCCAAGATCGAGATGGAAGTTAAGAGACAAATGATCTACAGTATATTCCTACCAACACTGTGTTACTAGTGCCAAACCTGGTCTCTCTCATCTTCACATTACAGGAAGATAGTGACATGTGAGATGAAGTGCTTGAGGAAAGCTGCCGGGGTTACCAGGCGGGATAGATTGCGAAATGAATATATCAGGGAAAGAATATGTATAATATCTTGTACAGATTACATAGAGAGAGAACAGATCACGTGGTTTGGCCACATTATGAGAATGCATCACGAAAAGTTGCCCGTACAAGCATATAACCAAATGAGATCAGGGTACAAAGCCAGAGGAAGACCACGGAAAAGATGGATAGAAAACGTCAGGGACATCCTGTACAGACACGGTCATAGCACAGCCGAGGCCACACATATGGCGATAGAACGCAAGCTCGAGCTCCAATCACCCCTTAACAGCAAGAGTGGATCACAAACCACCTGGGGAAAGACAATAGACAATAGACCAGTAGCAAGATTTGAATTCGTATGTAAATGTGGTAGGACTGATCTAAGTCACGCTCATAGTAAGATCTGAGATACACATGTAGTATGGTAGGACTACCATAAGCTACGGTCATAGTAAGATCTGAATACGTATGTAGTATGGTAGAACTTCTCTAAGTCACGCTCATTGCAAGATCTGATATGCACATGTAATATGGTAGGACTACTCTAAGTCACACTCATTGCAAGATCTAATATGCACATGTAGTATGGTAGGACTACAATAAGTCACAGTCATCTAGTTCAGTGTGTCCTAACGTGGGTCCTACGCCCCATGTGGAGGGGGGAGCAATTAGATTGTTGGGGTGGGGAGAATTCAAGAAGGAATAATACAATTTTTTAATATACAAAATATATGTATGTTACATAAGGGGGATGGGGACAGACACATTACAATTTCAGAAAGACGGATGAGGCATGGTAAAAAAAAAGTTAGGAAACACTCTTCTAGATTATATATATATACATTATATATATATATATATATATATATATATATACACACGCACGGTTGTATTTACAAAAAAAAAGTGTGGATGCAAAGAAGCGTTCTAGTGATGTCCTGTGCTTCACGGTATTCACAGGTGTAGCTAGAAAACGTTAGTTCCTTGTGTATACCAAACCTTCTCCGGAATAACCCTGCTCATTTCACGTATCGGTACTTAACTTTGATTATCTGATATTTTTCATGATATTTTTCTTTGGCGTCATGAGGTACACGCAGAGCGGCTAATAATCAGTCGCGTCAGTCAAGGTGAGTAACGCTGCGTGAGATCAGTACACATGACTATCTTTGAGAAGGATTTGTTAAACATTTTTGCTGGACATCCCACTTATTTCTGGGGAAAAACCGACTATTTTTGTTACGCAATAGCACAACCTTGTACATATTTAGATCACCATGTTTGAACCAACACCGTCTTCAAAAATGACAAGCTGGCTAATTTATTTTTTATTAAACTAGTCACAGTCGAACAATAAATCCCGTAGACATCAACGACATCTCGATGTCCAGTATATTCAGAAATATGTTACAAAAAAACAACACTGAAGCTTCAGCCCTCACAGTACTTCAACGGGCACAGCATGGGTGGGCGGAATAGCAAAGAAACCTGTCGCTAGGGCCAGAGCGGAGCCCTGATGTCGACGTCTGTTTCGGAAGAATTATTATCGATATGGTGCAGAACATGAAACGCTGTGATAAATCCCTCGAAAGCAAAGGTTGTCTGGTACTCCTTGAATAATAATCTGATCAATGACACACTGCCAGCTGTCAGTTGCATGGGCTCATTTATTGAAAGAGAACAGGACCTTAAATATCTAGGATAACCTTTGATAGAAGTCTCTCATTCAACAAACACGCCACAAATATGAATCGGAAGGCTAAAAGGGGGATCAATTTTATTAAGGTTACGGCGACTTTCGACATGCAGCAATTCGTACTGTTTCTGCTTCTACAAGTGATGGTGATATCTGTCATGGATATTTAAATGGCCACGGCCTAGTAATGTTGTCACAGACACAAGTCGATAGATTGGGAAAAGTCCAAAATAAGGCAATGAGAGCGGTAATGGGGTGTACTAGAGATACACCCATCTCTACTATGAGATTTCTGCTTCATCTCCATAGTATTACAGTGTGACATCTGGTAGCTCAGTTTAGGGCGTACCTTAAAGTAACAGAATACAACCACCACCCATTACATCAACGTCTAAATGAGTCAAAGGGAAAATGAATTAAGCGTGGCAGATCATGGATGGCAGAGGTTGAAGGCACACTGCAAATAGTATGTGAATTGGAAGAAATAGGAAAGGGCAGTGAATGGGTGGAGGTAGACAATGAGAAGAAATCATACAACTAGATAAAACCGTGTCGAAAATTGACGGGTGTCAGTGCCCAGGATACAGTGCATGAACTCGCCCAGCTACACTCGAAACCACAAGACATAATTATATACACGGATGGCTCAGATAACAGAAATACAAATAAAAGCAGTTGGGGTTTTGTTGCCTACAGAAGCGGCGAGAAGTTGGTTGAGAAATCTTCAGCATATTCCACTGTCACATCGAGCATGAGGATTGTGATATAGGGAGTTACAGCAGCACTTAATTGGTTGATAACTCCCAGCATCAACACACTCGGTAATACTCATAGACTCTCAAAGCATACTGCGCAAGATAGAAAGGTACAGACTGAGAAAGGAATGGTGGGACTTATTGAATAACGCAATTGTCCAGAGCATTTCATTAATATATTGCCCTGGTGATGCTGGGGTCAGAGAGAACCAACTTATTGGCAGGCAATGCGGCGATAGACGGCACAATGCTGAGAAGAGATAAAGCCGAGTTGATCAAGGAAGTAATAAATTAATTATGCCCAACTGTTTGCCTAATGAACATACGGGACACAAACCCATATATAAAAATGGGTGGGTGAGTGAAAGAAGAGGTTCAAAGTTTCCCCTCCCCCACCCCCCAGGAAGTGACAACATTATATTTACGAGTAATTCTAGAAAGCAAGGCAAAACATCTGGATATACCATTCCCCCCCCCCCATTCCAGTCTCTTAATGGTTTTCCCAAAAATGGTCACTAAAACATCTTACAGAAACGAAGAATTTACTCTTTTTGTAGGCAATTCCCTTCCCCTCCTCCCATCCTTAACCGTACACGTATCTACCATCCTGACTGAACAACGCATGATATGTTAGAAAATGGAGGAAAGTTAGATTTTAATAAAACGAGGCACTGTATAACAAATGAGTATACGCCAAACAATTAAGAATAGCAAAATTGAGCAACAATGCAGCATACACCCCTCTAAAAGGTCACGTTCGTGTTATAGGGGTGTTAAAGTGGAAAACTCTTAGCTAATAAACTCGGCTTCGTTCTATCCTAATGTTATGCAAATTCGATCTCTCCTTCTACCTCTACCTCTGACTATACATTATTTCATAGTTTTCGTGTAGAGACATAATCTCTCTCATTATTCAGTTCATTTTTTATCTTATGTTTCCCAGTCTTCTCGTCATTCTATAAATATGCAATAAAAAATGTTGCATTTAGTACATGAAACTAAAACATTGTAATTATGTGAACTAAACCTGGAGATTAACGACATCAAGCGCCGTCCGCATTGTTTATTTATTAAATGGACGATTAAAGCCAGTGCCGGTTTTACCTATAAGCTAAAGAGGCTATAGCTTAGGGTCCCTATTGTATTGGAGGCCCCCAACATTTTTTTTATTTAACTATCTATATATTCTTAATCGTTAAAGGGCCCCATATCTCCAATAGCTTAGGGCACCATTTAGTCTAAATCCGGCAATGATTAAGGCTTATTGGCCGAAACACGATTTTTTTCAACATAAGATCGGAATCTATGTTGCCTTTTATCTTATTGTGACTGTGTGATCTGGGACACAGTTGTTTTGTCATGCGTGCAATTTGTGATAAATGGAATCCGTTATGCCAGGCGTCTTCTGTGGAGTGAATGACAGACATCTTCTGTTGTGAGAGAGTTCAAGTTCTAGGAAAAGAGAAGAAGTTCAAAGAAGGACTCAAAGACATGACAAACAACAACCTAATGAAAGAAACGAAGAAAACAATAGATATCTACCTTGAACAATTGATTCATTCCTTTACTAATGTGTCTTTTTTCAAAGACTTCACCACAGAAAGTTAATGTGTCTAAAAAACACCTGGCAATGACACGGCAGACAGACTAACAAAGAGGGAAGTACGTCAAGAACAGCCATATACTCAATCGACAATGCTCACAGTTAAAATGATGTTGAAATGTATTAACATAGAGACTTGTCTGAACAGGTGGGCCAGGAGAAATACAGAGGCTAATTTTATTCACCATTTGTGAGAATACAAACAATTTATCATTGGTTAGAGTTATAATATTTAATAAAAGATAAGGATGGTGATTACGGAGATAAGGAGGGGTAGGATAAAAATGACCATGAGAAAATTATTTCAATTGAAGATGTTAGGAATAATGATGGTTATAGAGATAATGACAAGTAAAATGATAGCAACAAAAGAGGATGAAGACTAGGATCACAAAAAGTAACTCTGTCACTGCGACTAAGTGGTAAAAAACAAAAAGTAACTCTGTCACTGCGACTAAGTGGTAAAAAACAAAAAGTAACTCTGTCACTGCGACTAAGTGGTAAAAAACAAAAAGTAACTCTGTCACTGCGACTAAGTGGTAAATGAAAAACAAATTCTTTTTAGAAAAGAATTGTTAAAATTCTTTTTTTATACACACAAAAATGACAAAAGAACAACGATTTTATCACAATGAATTTGTCAAGATAAAGATAAACACAGAAACTGGAAAAGAGAATTGAACAAAACTACATCTAATGAAAAGTTTGTAGGAATCTATGACACTGTAAGAGACTAAGATAGAATCAGGGTAGAATTCAGAATAAAGATCATAAGCTACATGTTGAGATAGGTTAATAGACACAACATGTTGAGATGTGTTAGTAGACACAACATGTTGAGATGGGTTAGTAGACACATCATGTTGAGATGTATTAGTAGACACAACATGTTGAGATGGGTTAGTAGACACATCATGTTGAGATAGGTTAGTAGACACAACATGTTGAGATGGGTTAGTAGACACAACATGTTGAGATAGATTAGTAGACACAACATGTTGAGATAGATTAGTAGACACAACATGTTGAGATAGATTAGTAGACACAACATGTTGAGATAGGTTAGTAGACACAACATGTTGAGATAGATTAGTAGACACAACATGTTGAGATAGATTAGTAGACACAACATGTTGAGATAGGTTAGTAGGCACAACATGTTGAGATAGATTAGTAGACACAACATGTTGAGATAGATTAGTAGACACAACATGTTGAGATAGATTAGTAGACACAACATGTTGAGATAGATTAGTAGACACAACATGTTGAGATAGATTAGTAGACACAACATGTTGAGATAGATTAGTAGACACAACATGTTGAGATAGATTAGTAGACACAACATGTTGAGATAGATTAGTAGACACAACATGTTGAGATAGATTAGTAGACACAACATGTTGTTTGTGATATTTTTGAAAGAATTAATTCAAAGTATCAGAAAACAACGTAATGCACTAAAGAAATGAGAGCTGGTGCAACAATGAGTAATGAGGAGGAGAAAAATGGAGACTGTTGCAGTAATTTACAAAAATACACTAACGACGTCAACAAAATCAAACAGATACAAACGACGTTTCGACCCAAATTCTTCCTCAAGACTGTGTGATATTTATGTTATATTTTACCCTACTCCCATCTAATTCTTGCTGTAACGTAGATACCTACATACTTTTTTTAGATGTACATACTGTATATTACACATCTTGTTACTCACTTACCACTTGTTATTCACTAGTTTTTATGTTTGTCTTTATCTTGACAAAGGACTTATGGACGATACGTTGAATCTCTGTACAGTCTTATGTTAAGTCTAATTTTAACCATTTCTTACAATATATTTGTTCATAGTAGACATTTTTATTGTAGTTTGTCTTTCATTTTAGTGTTAAATATTAACAAAACAACAATAACTACAGCGATGACAACCACTATGATGATAGTGACTTAAAACTTACCTGACAGTTGTCTTGATGGGAGGCAAAGTGATGGATGATCGGTGGGCCTCCACGCGATCTATCTGATTATAAGAATCCGATCTTGGACTGCAGCGTTCCTTTGTCCAGGCTAAACTGACCAACGTAAGAATGAGAAACACGCCCACACAGAACAATCCCAAAAGTAGGAAAGACAACATTTCAGCTGCAAATAAAAAAAGTGACATTGAAAAGTTTGTTGTATAAAAGTTAACCATACATATATATGGTGTTATTGATATGTGATGTTAGTATTATGTGTTTCTATATGTGCTGTTTTAGGTATGGTTATTATGTCGTGTTGTTGTGTCGCTACAATGCGTTGTTATGTTTTGTATTTCATATTTATTGTTATTATGTGTTGATGTTATGTGTAATTTTGCTATATGTTGTTGTTATTGCTCGACGTTATGTGGTAATGTGTGTTTTGTTGTTAATATGTGGTGTTGTCTTGGTGTGTTGCATGCATTTTTATGATTTGTGATGTTGTGTTTTTATGTGTTGCCGCTGATATGCGTTGATATTTTATGTGTTGCCGCTGATATGCGTTGATATTTTATGCGTTGCCGCTGATATGCGTTGATATTTTATGTGTTGCCGCTGATATGCGTTGATATTTTATGTGTTGCCGCTGATGTGCGTTGATATTGTATGTGTTGCCACTGATATGCGTTGATATTACTCTGTATTGCTGTATCTTTATGTGCTCACTCACGTTCTCACAGAGCAACTTAACATTGACGTAGGCTCTTGGGAGAGCCTCACTCAGGATAGAACCGCATGCTGTTATAGTTTCAGAACTGGATCGCTAGCGGTGGAAGAGACCAGGCAAGATACTGCAAGACAGAAACGGGGAGGTAGAAAAAAACAATACATCTCAAAGTCCCATAGATACCCTCTACAGATGTCAATTATATAATAGAACTTTTTGTGCTCGCCATTTAAAAACGCACTATTGTCTTTATTAATTTTGATTACTTATTATTATTATTATTATTATTATTATTATTATTATTATTATTAGTAGTATTAGTATTATTATTTTGGTTGAGTTTTGGTCATCGTCGATTACGACAGACGGACATCAAATCTTGATATTCTATTTATTTGTTGTTGATGTTTAGTTGATCTTATTTTGTATTATGTGATAGTGTTGTGTTGATATTATCTGCTTTGTTTTATTGATATGATGCTGTTGCGGGTTGTTGATACGTTGCTGTTACAGGTTGTCGATATGTTGTTGTTCGCTATCCCTGTAAGAGTATGGTAAGGAACTCTTTTCTTCAAAATATCTAAGATTGGAGCCATTATGAGCTTTCTTCCGTCGACATATTTATATCTATGTAGTTTTCTTGTACTTCATTTGAAATCCCAGAAGACTAGAACTAATTGTCATTGTTTTATGTACCGCCATAAGTTGAGCAATGTTTTACTTCAGACTGGGAACTATTCCAATAGATTCCCAAAGTATGGTGCCTAAAATACAATGGTGAATATTAATAAAAATAATGAGTAACACTACTGAACAACTAGGCTGTCTAAAATATTACATGGATATACTGCACTGGTCATGCGGGGGTCAGAGGTGACGAAATAGTAGACTCGCTGGCAGGCAATGCTGTGGTTAATGCGCAGTATTAGTTAATAGTGCGTTTTTAAATGGCAAGCACAAAAAGTTCTTTTACATAATTGACATCTGTAGAGGGTGACTATGGGACGTTAAGAAGAGATAGGGCAGACTCTTCTGGGATACTGTTGCACGGTAATGCCTGGCTTTGGGGACCAAACATGCACCCAAACACCCCTAATACAATCATGTCTTTGAGGCAGAAAATATTATTGTAAGAAACGTTATCGGTTGCTAAGAGCTACCAGCTTGAAGTGAATATTTTATTATCATCGTGACAGATGTTTATTACTTTAGATGTCATATTAATCATTCTGACTAATATCAGTGATACACAATTTTTGTAAGTTATATATACTAGATGTACCGCAAGCTAGCAATCTGTTAAATTGTATAGAGTGTCTGTAAATAGCTGAATCCAACGCTGTACTTTTTCTTATGATAGTGTTTAACATCCTCAAAACGGCTTCAAGAACCATCTCGCTTGACTGTCTTATGAAAATGTTTAAAATCTTCACAACAGCTTCAAGAACCATTTCGCTTGACTGATGATAGAGTTTAAAATCCTCACAACGGCTTCAAGAACTATCTCACTTGACTGTATGCCGGGATACCTAGCACCGAAATTGGCATTAAGTGTGTATAAAAACTATCCATGGTTATGCAATAAAACCTCAATCTGTGTTGGCAATTTCACTAAAAACATTATTGTTACATGTGTCTGTCTAGCCCACATATATTTCAAGGAACCCATGCCTCTTTTGTGTTTGTTTCGTCAAGACAACGACTGACTATTTTGCTTATTTTCGCTTTATACCCCTTTATGTCTTACAGCGTCAGGGGTAGACGAGTTCTCTGGATATGACCTTTTTCTGTACCTCATATATATTTGTTTTCGTTGATTCTTTTATTTCTGTAATCCATCTTTTGCATGGTCAGCCCCTGGTTTTGTACCCAGATTACTCGGGAAAATTGGTTAAAGGGCTCACTGGTATGCTTGATATTTATTATGTACATTCATCGATATAATTCCCATAATGCATGCAGTTTCTGATTACCACCGCAATCATTCATGCATGAATATCTCGCATCCATAACTTGTTATTCACTAGTCAAATCATTGAACTCACTAGTGACCATCAGTCTGACTCAGCAATCTCATAAACATTTCTCAACAGTTTCTGTCAAGCCAATTATAGCTTCGTGTTTTTTGTTATAGTTATTATCTTTTATATATGTATGCGACATGTCATTTACATAACGTTGTCTTGATTGCAACTGTCTAAGCCTCTCGGATCTGTGCAAACTGTCCACCCTCTTCCAGTGTCATGATCAAGGTATTTGATAACACGTGTCCATTGTAGTCTTGGTTTGCCTCTTGTTCTCTTTCCTGGGACGTTCCCTCCATGGTTAATCTTTCTAAACCGTTGTATCTGTGTTTATGTCCATTAGTATATTAGCTTACATTTTGTATACGTTTGGCTAAACAATATAAATAAACACAGTATGGCGTTCACGGCCAATGTTTTGATGAGTCTCTCAGTGGACCAGTTATGAAAGAATGTGATATTTCTTCACAATGTTGCAGATTCAAAATCAAACCTCGACATCTGTTTTACAATTGCATTTGTTCGAAGATTGTTCTGGGAATTCTCGATTAAGCTGCCATAATACTATGTTTGAGAACATTTCACGTCAGGAAGTGTACTGCTCTGTTTACATTACCCGGTTTGAGAACACTTCACTGCAGGAAGTGTGCTTCTCTGTTTACATTACCCGGTTTGAGAACACTTCACTGCAGGAAGTGTGCTTCTCTATTGTGTATTGGTTCTTCAAATCTTTCCAGATATGAAATTCTTTCTCCAAACACCTCTGGTCATTCCATATCTATCATTTCCTGGACATGTACAACTGTACTCTGGATATGTACAACCGTACTCTGGATATGTACAACTGTACTCTGGATATGTACAACTGTGCTCTGGACATATACAACTGTGCTCTGGATATGTACAACTGTACTCTGGATATGTACAACTGTGCTCTGGACATATACAACTGTGCTCTGGATATGTACAATTGTGCTCTGGATATGTACTGGTTGACACTGAATCTCTTCCAGACTCCTGTCCATCTCTATGTATTATATCAACCATTATATATGTCTTCTGTCAAGACATCTCGTGAGACAGTGATAACAGATAAGCATGGTCACTATGACACGTCATGCAATGGAAGACATGTTTGGTTTCCTGGAACGTGAGTACATCATTAAATAGTGAAGGAAGTGTAATGTGTGCTAGGGAGATTAACATTAAAAAGTAAGGGAGTGTAATGTGTGCTAGGGAGATTAACATGATTTCTATGAGAAAGGTGGCTTTAGAAAAATCGCTATATTCATGAAGAGAAATTGTTCAAACCCGACAGGATAAAACAAATATGAACGTTATTAAACATTAAACAAAATTGCTGGCAAGTTACTGGACACTTTAAAAAATTAACAATAATTTTTTTTTAATTTTAATTTATATTTTTCTAATCTCTATAAATTTGTTCTCTGTTATTGACATTATCATTTTCTCTACGCCTACAATTTGCTTCTTCGTGAGATACTACTTAATTATACATAGTCATTCGACTCAGTGGCGTAGAGAGGGGGTGGCGGAGGTGCGAACCGCATCGGGAGGGTGGCAAATTTATTTTCGTCCAATCTTTCACAATCACTGACATAATGTAACAAGGACAGAAAATTATGATTCCGCCCCGGGTACCAATGACCCGAGCCGCGTTAGTGCAGTGGTTAGCGCACTGGCTTCGCATATGAGTGGTCCTGGGTTCATTCCCCAGTTGAGGCGGAAATGTTTTCAGATCGCAACGGCTCCCAGGTCGACCCAGCCTTAAATGGGTACCGGATTAATCCGGGAAGTAAAGACTGCGATGGAGAGGAGATGGCTACCGCCCTCATTTGCAGAGCCTGTGAAATGTGAGAGCGCTAACATCTCACACCCTTACGGCATTAATAAATGCTATGGGTTACTTTTTACCAATGACCCACGCTACACCACTGCGACAGATCATCATCACAGCAATCCAGGCACGTCTATTATAGGTGTTCCGATCTCATATTCAGTACGGCCTTAGGTTTGTGGTAACTGTTTGTATGTGGTAACTGTTTGTATGTGGTAACTGTTTGTATGTGGTAACTGTTTGTTTGTGGTAACTGTTTTTGTTCCGTGTTGGTTGATAATTTATATTTTATTCATATATACCAATCGCTTGGTGCAACACCAGGCTTTAATATCAGGTCATGCATTCTGCTATAGATACGGAAGACTATATACACTCTACATCTTTCAACTGTTTTAACTTCTTGATCTTGACTTCTTATTTTCGTGTTGTACCCTTTTATGTCTTGCAGCGTCAGGAGTAAAAGAGTTCCCTGGAGACAATGCCGACCAATGAAACGCACGGAAATAATCGGAAAGATGCTGAAAAAAAGCTTGTTTTGCTTCTTCTCACATGTCTTCTATTGTTAAGACTCACAATCCAGGTAGTGTTTAATTGTCTAGTTTCTATCTAAGGTGAAATAAAATACTTATAAATGGGAAACTAGCTTTCGTGCTAAATTGTACTACCTGTGAAAAGTTAGCAGAGTCGTGTATCTATCATCGGGATACCTTGCGTCAATGTCCTTGATTGTTTCCTGTTATGATCGAAAATAAATGAAATTATCATTTGAGTATTTCACGGTTGAAATTTTGATTTGGACATGCATGAACGTTTCTTTAGGTTGACAAAATCAGAGTCAAAGTAAAATAAAAACAAAAAATGTGAGTATACGGCGTAAACCTGCATATACCCAGAAAATAAGCAACATATTTATGGATAAAGTTGACATTGGTGTTGGCTCCCTGTGGCTTACAGAAAGTAGAAGACCACGCCTGGCTAGTAAATTTATCTGAATCTTGAGTGGATGACACGGAATTATTTTGCTAGAGATCGAAGCTAAAAATGCAAAATATTCTTGAAATGTTTTATAAATATAATAAGTTGATAGGCGAGAATTCACAGCCTTTGCTTCTGGGTGTGAACTCAAATCACAAATTGCGTGTTACATGGCAACTGACATCAATAATTTTTCTGTCAAAATCATTGACTGTATTGGTTTGATCTACCAAACAACCTCAAAATAAATCCTTTCATGTGACATTATTTAGCTTCTCATGTCGTTATTTATGTATTGATATGACACGCGACATTAACCTCTAGACAGCTGCTTATTTTTTTTAATCTAACAGTGGAATACCTTGTCTGTAATTTGTCAACAAATGAACAGATGAAACGTTAGGTTATAATGATGCTTGCACACATCTCACCAGAGTTGCCAGAAAGTTTGATTTATTTATGGACACAGTTTAAGTAATATATATCCAAAATTCACTAATTGTGCACAGAAACTAGGGGTAAAATCAGACTTGAATTCATTGAAATAAAAGTAGTAGTATAATTCTAATAACCATATCTAGGAGATTATGTTCTGTTTCTTTTGTGTTTTAACAGCAATTCCGGAAAAAACAATCGACAACAGAATTTTTATTTGTTCATTAATTTTAATCAAAAAAATATTTAACATTTTCAATTTAAAAAACCAACACACACACGGCTAAAGTAATACATTTTATGATCAGTGATATTTCAAAATAGCCATATTCATAACATTTAGCTTTGATATGGCCAATATGGCAACGTGGGTTTCGCTTCTTAATTCTTAGTCATTTATGATCGCCACGTTGATATTTAATTGTAGTATTTATCATCATCAGGTGACGTCTCCAACATCCCCTGTCTCTTGTTCTATGATAGCCACGTTGATATTTAATTGTAGTATTTCCGTGTGTCATTTATCATCATCAAGTGCCGTCTCCAACATCCCCTGTCTGTTGTTCTATGATAGCGACGCTTATATTTAATTGTAGTATTTCCATGTGTCATTCGCCAGAAACTAAATATATTCTTTTCCAAACGTTGCTTTTTATTGTGCACTTTGGCGCTCCAATTAGTGCTCTCATATTTCTGGGATCAGCGCATATAGTACTTTTAAATCAACCTCATGGACCACATAAAAAGTAGCGTGGTGGGTCGAATTTGGCCCGTGAACCGTATTTGGCCCACCATTGGTTTTGAACCTTTTTCTCGTTTTTTATGTTTACGAATCGGCTAATATATGAGTATATACATGAATGAGTGCGTCTTCTCGTGGATATTTCTCTCACCTGCCTTAAGCTCATCCGCATACATGTCTTAAACATAATGTATTCATATCATGTGCCTTGAATTCTCTAAGATCACAATTTTATTTTGTTATGCGCATTCACCAATACCTGAATCTGTTAACGTCCACTTTTTGGCTCTATTCATTCATCTATATCCAAATAGTAACGTCCAATTCTTTTGCTCTATTCCTTCACAGATATCAAAATCTGTTTATATCCACTTTTTTAACTGTCCATTTACTAATATCCAAATAGTTCGTTTCCATGGGTTGGTTTTTTTTCTTGGTATCTACATTTTCCAGGTATAATTGATACATGTAAGAGTTTATATACAGTTTATATGAGTCTGTCCGTGCTGTTATGTCTATTTAGATGCATTAAAAAGTTCAGCTTTCTTGTTGTGGTGTTATTTAGGAGCCATCCGTCTCTTCGACGTTTAATGATTGCAATACTTCTTTATCTTTTTGCTGTCCATGATTTTGCAATATTTTATTCAAATTTATACTCATAATTAATGTCAAATGAAACTCGTTCCGACAAATGGAGTGGATTGTGTGTCGTTTCCCTAATGAAACTATTGTCGTTAGTAATATTTGTTTCCTAAATGAAACTATTGTCAATAATCACGTCAACTTCCCTAATGAAACTATTGTCATTAGTAACGTCAGTTTCCCTAATTAAACTATTGTCATTAGTAACGTTAGTTTCCTAAATAAAACTATTGTCATTAGTAACGTCAGTTTCCCAAATAAAACTATTGTCATTAGGTTTAAGGATGAATTTCACAAAGTACAAATTTTACAATCTAGCGAATTGTACCAATTTGCCAACATGATGAAGATTTCTGACTGATGACCATCTCCAGTAAGTTCAGGTACTGTTAATAAATTACAATAACAATGTATTATAAAGTTTTGACCCTCAACCCCTTGTCAAAAACTATAAATAATTCAGGGACCAGCTCCCTGATGAATGTATCCAGAAAAAAATGTTACCACACCCCCACCCAATATTTTTCGCACACAGAATGTGAAAAACAACATATTAAATATTTTTCTCCAAAAGTTTTGTTGAAATTCAAAAGTTTAACTGTTGTAGAAAACAGTATTATTGTCGTAAACATTTCTCAATTCCCCCCCCCCCCCAACCCTTTTTCTAAACGACTATCAAACATTTTCATTATGAATGTTCGTTAACTTTCAGTGACATATTTATAATATGATATCGTTTCAGGAAATTGTGAGACATAAATATTAAATGGATGGGCGCCAGCATGTTAGAGAGATCTTAGAAAAATGTGTAAGCTGTCAAAAGGTGCAGTTATAGCCCCATGCAATCTCCTGATACATTGTCTGTTGAAATGACATATCGTTGATCAATGTAGGATTGAACATTGACCCATGGCTACAGATATTGCTCAATAATGTATGACAATATAGATTAATGGTTTCTCAATGTCATTCATATTTTTCCCCTAGAGGCTACATATACTTGCAGGGGTGCCACATAGAATTGTATTTATTGGAGTGCCACATATCCGTCTAGAAATATCACAGGATGGCAACTTTGTAAGTAATAAATAAAGTGTAATATATGGATAAAACTTTACGAATATTGGTGATGTATGAAGGTAATTATTGCCCTATGTTTGTGTATCATGAGAGCTGCGGCAGAAATAGTGTTCCCAAAACGTGATGTTTATCATGAGAGCTGCGGCAGAAATAGTGTTCCCAAAACGTGATGTTTATCATGAGAGCTGCGGCAGAAATAGTGTTCCCAAAACGTGATGTTTATCATGAGAGCTGCGGCAGAAATAGTGTTCCCAAAACGTGATGTTTATCATGAGAGCCGCGGCAGAAATAGTGTTCCCAAAACGTGATGTTTATCATGAGAGCTGCGGCAGAAATAGTGTTCCCAAAACGTGATGTTCATCATGAGAGCCGCGGCAGAAATAGTGTTCCCAAAACGTGATGTTTTCATGAGAGCCGCGGCAGAAATAGTGTTCCCAAAAACAAGCTGTTTATACATTATATCAATAATTAGGGGACAGGGGCTATTTAAACGTTTGACAGATATTAAAAATGCGGGGGGAGGGTGTAGTTTGACAAAAATTGACCTAAAGAAAGCTGTATTTTTTTCCGCACACCATTAAATTGTTTTAATAGGAATATTTTCAGAACGTCTGGCAATATTTCGCCTTAGAACAAGCCACTGCAGATGGTTGGGTCACCTTTACCGATTGAGGATACACAAGTGAATGTCCATGTGGATCCGGAACCCAGACCCCGGAACACATACTTCAGGACTGCTAAACATACAAAGAGCAGAGACAGCAGACCTGGCTAGAGGATACAGACTTGAGGCAAAAGCTATGAGGCAGCCGCTCTGACCTGGAGAAGACGGTGAACTTCGTCTTGACAACAGGCCTGACAATATAGCATGACCACAAATGCTGAACGCAGAAAAACGTGTGAGAAAATGAAATAAAAATCGTTATTCTTCAGCTAAAGTGCATTGAGATGACGCAAAAAAATGTGCATACATAATTATGATGGGGGGGGGGCTGAAATCTTGACAGTTTCTTGATCGTACTGGAGTTGAGGGTTATAAAAGCTGACAGACTGGACACATGACAGCACATGTGACATGACAGATGATAGTGGACAGGAGGGATATGTTGAATTCCCTATGTATGCTTTTGTTGAATCATGGTGAACGAGTCTGTTACTAAGAGATTGGTGAAGTTTGAGATCCCTCGTGGAGATAGTAGATGTATGTAGAGGTATGGGAGATCGTAGGTAATGTTTGGGGAAATATTCATAAATATACACGTGTATATCATATATATATATATATATATCAGCATACATAGCCTTCTCGCAGTCTTCTGAGAAATACTACACTTCTATGGGGGGATTCCCGGAGTGAACCGATGTCGGATCAAAAAACTGTTAATTATTCATGTCACTTTCTCTCTCTTGCTCTCTCTCTTGCTCTCTCTCTATCTCTATCTCTCTATCTCTATCTCTCTCTCTCTCTCTATTTCTCTACTTGTGTATGTTTAGCTATTTCTGTGAGTTCCTCAAACCTTTCTACCTTCTACCATAGAAGTTTGTTTACCCCTTCTGTTTTTATCGGTGTTTCTGGGTCATACAGCTGTGCCTATTTGACAATCAATCAATCAAGTGCCTTGCCGACTGGCGTAGGCGATCATGTTTCTCTACGACTCTCTGTCTCTTGTGTTGTCAATAAGCTCGGTTGGTGAGCTTCTACGGTGCCACAATACAAGCCCATCTAGAAACTTTTCTCTTTGATGTCCCCTATCTCTTCTCCCTTTGATCTTTCCAGTGGTTATTAGGTGTTCAAGTTGTGTTCTTCTCAGCACATGCCCTAGAAACCTTGACTGTCTGCTTCTAATGTTTGATATGATTGATCTTTTTACGCCAGCATCAATTCGAACATCTGCATTAGTTTTCTTAGCTGCCCATGGTATTTTCATCATTCTTCTCAGAAACCACATTTCTGTAGCCTCCAATTCACTTTGAATTTTCTTGTTTATAGTCCATGCTTCACATCCATAAAAAAGAATCGGTTCGATATACCATTTCAGCTCCCGACTTCGGGTATGCATTGATAGACTTCCATTGCAAAAAATGGTTCTCATTTTTTGGAATGCTGATTTGGCTTGTGCTGCTCGGCTCTTTATCTCACTTGAGCATCTACCTTCTGATGTTAACTGGGTGCCAAGATATTTCCCTTTTTCAACTTGTGCCAATTTTGTGTTATTAATTATTAAGTTGCATCTTGGTGGTGTATGTCTCTTTGATACAACCATTATTTCTGTTTTCTTCTTGTTTAAACTGAGGCCTTTGTTTTCACTTTCCTTTACTACTTTATCTAATAGGGCTTGCAGTTCTTGTTCGCTTCCTGCGATCAGTACTGTGTCATCAACATATCTCAAGTTATTTATATTGTATCCTCCCATTTTTATTCAGAGCATATCTTCTATATTTCGCATAATGTATTCTGTATACAGGGAGAAAAGGTCCGGTGACATTACACAACCTTGTCTGACACCCATTTCTATCTTTTGAAATCTACCTATAGTGTTGTTAACTCTCATCGCAGCTGTTTGTTTCCAACACATATTTTTTACTATTCTTAGATCTTTCCCATCAACGTTAAGATTTTATAGCAATTTTATCATCTCTGAATGCTTCACCTTGTCAAATGCTTTGCTGTAATCTATGAAGCACAGATAAAGATCTTGCTGTACTTCTATGGCCCTCTCTATTAATGTTCTTACTATATATAGGGCATTTCTTGTGCATTTTCCTTCTACAAATCCGCATTGTTCGTCTGCTATCTCTGGTTTTATTTTTCCTCTTATACGCCTCATTATTATGCGCAGTAGAATCTTGGTCATCTGACTCATAAGGCTGATTGTTCTGTGGTCTTCCCAATCCACTGCACCAGGTTTCTTTGGTAGGTCTATGAAAATTGTTTGTAGCATTTTTGTCGTTTGACTTATTTGTTTGTTTATTTTTCGTTCGTTCCATTGTAACCATCACGGATATCCGTGCGATTTCCGTCGGAAGCGTGGTTACGTTGTGCCACCGTTATGCGCCTTGTAGGCCTAGCACATCCGATTTCGGCATGCCTTGACAATTCGGGTGGGCTACCCTTAGCCTGTGACAGCCTCTATATCTGTCTCCAGGCACGCGTAGTGGCGACTCTTCGCCCAGACGATTTTTTGCTCTCGTCTGACTCGAAACGAGGTGTTCCACTGTCTATGAACTTGCCTCGTGTAATTGGACGTGCTGTGCCTGTGCCCATTGGGTACTGAACCGTCGTTTGACTTAAATAAGTTTGTTAGTTTTGACATCTACTTTTCATGTCTTTGGTAGATCACCTCAAGCATAACCATTCTTAGTGACTTTTTGCAACATACATAACAAATCCATTTGTAACTATTCAATTCTGCCACTAGTGGATCCTAGTTTAAAACACAGAAAGTTTGTGTGAAACAACTAGTATGGAACACAATAAGGTTACTGAACCGAAGCGTATTACCCGATCCCAAAGTCTATATATCTATCCAATATTATCCCTTTGAGTTTTGCAGCGAGATGAGTATGTAATGGGGAGAACGGTGCTCTGGGGATGGCTTTAGTATGTGCTTAATATATGCTTGTTTCTGTGGTTTCATTAATTCCTGTGTCTAAAAGTGCGACCACAAAATAGTAACAACTCGATGAGCCATGCATGTCATTAGACGCTATTAAGAAGGGTTATACATTAATGAAGCGGAGATCGGAGCACCTATGGACTTGTCCGGTGTGCGATGATGATAATCAACATACCTGATACCTAAAGGTTGGTTTTACTTTGGGTTGGTTACTAATACCGCCAACGTTTCTCAAACATCACAATCTGCTGTGCTACTGCTTCACAATACGTTGTGTCACTAAGTTATTTTAATCTTAGACAGTATTGGTAGCGGACACACGGCATTTTATGACGCAAAATTTTAGGCTAAAACCGGAATAATCAAACTAAAGACGCAGATATCGCAACCAACCTATAAACCACGATACCGTGCATTTTTTTCCTCTGGACTCATAATTTTAACGATTTAAGAATTAACATATAATATACATATACTTAGGACTTCAAATCGAGTCTGCTGGACCATTGATTCTGGATAATCTATTTCATTAGTCCACGTGAGTGATGACGTTCGTATTAAATGAACGCCATTATTTCTGACGTCATTATTTTACGTCCACGCAGATAAAAAAAAATATGCGTTGTGATTTCTCGCCTGACACGACCTCTCCCTCAGTCAACTTAGCTGTAAATGGGTAGCTGACGCACGAGTTAGGGAAGGTAGAGACAGCAAGGAAGGGAACTGGCCATCCCACATTATACTTGCTGCGACTTAGTACATGAAGAGCTATCTTCATCCGTGACGACAGGTTGCTGCTATTAATTCAAACCAGCCACATCTATTACTCCCAGCTGTATAACCATTGGATATACAAACGAGACTGCCATTTGACGAGCTAAAAATAGTGTAAAAACTCACATCCTTTCGTTCCTCGCACGTGCTTTCTGACATTATAACCTATAAACATATGTGACATATTGTTAAATTTGTATACCTTCAATAATCATGTCATGTGTATATCTTCAATAATCATGTCATGTGTATACCTTCAATAATCATGTCATGTGTAGAGCTTCAATAGTCATATTTCAGGTTGAAGCACGTGATTGTGTTTTAACCATGAATTTTCCCTTGAGCTTCTCGTATTTTCTACTTCCTTGACAATTTGTGTATAAAATGATGAAATATTTCGATTTATTTAAATGATAGATTTACGACATTTCAAATAAAATGGGTAAATATAGAAGAAAAAACCTCTTATTTTTTGACGCATGAATTTATAATTTACAACACTGCTTTCAACCGCGGACAGTTCTTCCTCTCGGTTGTTCGCGCTCTGATTGTCAATACTAATGTTCGTGACATTTCCGTCGGCGGGAGGGGGGGGGGTGTGACGTTCGTTGTGTCACTGTTTGAATTTGCGTCATTTATGCTTAGCAATCCGATTCAGTAGAGCTTTCTTAGAATGTGACAACCTTAGTATACGTTGCCGGACGATACTTGTGTCAGCTAGACGCCAGGACAACTGATCACCCACTGCGCACTTGTAATTTACAAGCCAAAACATTCCCTATATGTCAGTTTCCGAGGAGACGGTAAGCAGGGATTTAGACTTGGGTTCACATCGTCTATCTAGTAAGAGATGCCCCACTGTTAATGTACATGTCTTCTGTAATTAGCCATTCCATCTCCCCCTCCACCCACCCCCCCCCCTTACGTGTCCTCGAGTAACAGCCGTTATCATAACTGTAAGCCTTAGACCGGTATAGTAAATTGATTGACAGTAAAGGTTGTACCAGTTGGTTTTCTATTAACCAAAGTTTCGCTCAACGATATCGTGAGCACATCGACCGATTTTGACTTTCTACACAATTTTCTTGGCACAACATCGGTATGATATCTTGCTTTTTCCTTTACAGACTACGTGACATTGTAAGACAACTGAAAGCTTGTTGTGGAGCATGGACATTGTTTTCTTTATGGTTACAGTTTTCTCACATCGTATTGTAGATTTGCACCTGGTACTGCTTCAAGCGTTGTGCTACTTTCTCATGTATTCAATACGCGAGAATTACTTCTCAAGCGTTGTACTACTTTCACATGTATTCAATACGCGAGCATTACTTCTCAAGCGTTGTACTACTTTCACATGTATTCAATACGCGAGCATTACTTCTCAAGCGTTGTACTACTTTCACATGTATTAAATACGCCAGTATTACTTCTCAAGAGCTGTACTACTTTCACATGCATTCAAATAGATGAACATTATTTCTCAAGCGTTGTACAACATTTTTTTCCACTGTTTTTGCCTTCATGAGCTTGAGAATATAAACCAGTAGTCCAAGCCAACTGTTGTCTTGAACTATGCTGCGACAGTGTTTTGCATGCGGGTGTCGCGATAGATTCTTGTAGGATCCTGGTTATCTGCTAACAATGGGATTACCCGAGAGTGGTGCTAATCACTTTGCATCCAGCGGACAGTCCAATTTGATTATGTCAGGGCTGTGGCCATCAAAAAGAATGGAGGTCATGGTTTCTGTCTTCTGAAACATTTTTTTACCTTAAAAGTTTACGCGAAACCGTACACGCTTACATATATATATATATATATATATATATATATATATATATATATATATATATATATATATATATATATATATATATATATGCGAGTACACATAAATATACTTCAATAAGCGTTAAGTACGAGTAGCAGAAAATGAATCAACCATTTAACAAAATTATAAAAATGTCATAACCAATTGGTCTTAAATTGATTTACCTCAAACAACAGACATTCAACACGTGCTGCATGGGCCACCAGCGGAGAGTGTGATTAGTGTTAAACTCATAAGCATGCTGGAAAAATGCTGCCGAGACACGTAAGCTTGGTGTTTTAATGATGTCTCAGCATGCAACAAAACGGGCTACTTCAAACAAAAAATATGATGCATTTCAGAGATTGCAGAGTTTGTCTTCACTTCAGCTGTACTAGTAAAATTATCTTTAAATCAGCAACACAACTGCTGCATAAACAGTACAGTATTGCATTCAGTGTAAAGATAAAACAGAACTTAATTATCAAATGACATTTCTGAATATCAATAATTCAACTGGCTGTTCATTCTGACTTTTGGTTTGTACGATTTCATTGTATTATTGTCCTTTAAAAACTAAACTGATTGCCGAAGATTGTTCGATGGACACAAACGTTGCACTTGAAACAGAAACGCTGTACGGAAAAGATAACCTTTGCTATCATAGGCCTAAAGTGTTCATAGTGACATGTGCAGCGATTGCCGATATCTTGTCAATTCACGCAGGAATAGGACCGAGCAGAATGGTCGATTTGTACCTATTAGCAAATCCATTCAAATGATTCGCCAAATTTAGCACAGCTGCACACATCAACCATTATAATAAGTTACATCAAAAAGGTTTAGAATACTATAACCCACGATTTGCAATTGTAGTTGAACACTGCGAAAATGAAAAGCCAACGGGTGTTATGCATTGTCTTCCTCCATTAATAAAGAAGGAAGCTGTATTGAGCATTGGTAGGAAATAAAGAAGCTGTATTGAGCATTGGTAGGAAATAAAGAAGCTGTATTGAGCATTGGTAGGAAATAAAGAAGCTGTATTGAGCATTGGTAGGAAATAAAGAAGCTGTATTGAGCATTGGTAGGAAATAAAGAAGCTGTATTGAGCATTGGTAGGAAATAAAGAAGCTGTATTGAGCATTGGTAGGAAATAAAGAAGCTGTATTGAGCATTGGTAGGAAATAAAGAAGCTGTATTGAGCATTGGTAGGAAATAAAGAAGCTGTATTGAGCATTGGTAGGAAATAAAGAAGCTGTATTGAGCATTGGTAGGAAAATAATAGCAGACGGAGATGCAAAAGTAATTCATATTATTAAATTCCCTAGGTAAGTGGACATTATTATATAAGCTTTCTTGGAAAACAGTCGTCCTGTACTACCTGAACATGCGGCTGACAGGAACTGTTGAAACTTGTTACCAGGTGTAGATCAACTTACTCGGCTGACAGGAACTGTTGAAACTTGTTACCAGGTGTTGATCAACTTACTCGGCTGACGCACAAAATCTCTTCGGTAAAGACACACACTGGAAAATTAATGTCCAGACAAAAAGAGAAGAGCTGCTGAAAAACCAGCAGATGCTGGTATAGTTTATGTCACGCCGACAACATCAGTTATTCTATCTACAAGTCGACAACATCAGTTATTCTATCTACAAGCCGACAACATCAGTTATTCTATCTACAAGTCGACAGCATCAGTTATTATATCTACAAGCCGACAACATCAGTTATTCTAACTTATCATCAAACACAACCATAACGGACGTACCCACAAACAGATAAATGACTCCACTACAAACTTCATACAAGTGAACAGTTAAAGAAAACGAAAGAGACATGAGCTCAATTGCTTCTCCTTCAATCAGGATTCCAAGAGACAACAAAGCACTTCACGACAGTTGGATGGATAGCTCAGCGTGCGATTTCTAACCAACATCAAGCAATAAAGACAGCACGACAATTCAAAACTATCACACTACCATCACTACAACTGGTCGGCGGTTACAACATAAACATGCGAGGAATATCCCCTTTATAACAGAAAGACATCTGACAATGGACTTATGGTAAAATCAACTATATACTGATACATTTTAAAGTTTATAAATGTGAAGGCAGACCTAGAGATCGACAACGAAAATGATGGACCACCGAAATAAAAGATGCGACAAATTTCTCAATATTCTCAGCACACACGAGGGACATCTCCAGAAAACTCGTCTACCCCCGACTCTAAAAGGCAACAAAGGATTTAGCGAATAAATAGAAGTTTATATATTATTGCAGCCAGCCGTCGTTGTGGAGGCGGCACTTGATGATGATGATGATGATATTAACACTTAGCTTTGCAATTTATGCTACGTTTGAATTTTCTCGCACAGTTCAACACTGTTGTGAACCACATCTGCACGATAACCTCATATCATTTTGATATGTACACTAATCAGACTTTTTATCATTTTTAACATATAAATATATTATTATTATTATTATTTTTATTATTATGATTATTATTATTAGTAGTAGTAGTAGTAGTAGTAGTAGTAGTAGTAGTAGTAGTAGTAGTGGTGGTGGTGGTGGTGGTGGTGGAGGTGTGCGGTGGCGTGGTGGTGGCGGTGGCGTGGTGGTGTTGGTGGTGGTGGTGGAGGTGGTGGTAGGTAGTAGTAGTAGTAGTAGTAGTAGTAGTAGTGATAATACCCGACGTTGCCCAAATGGAACAATGAATAAATTCGTATTATCAAAAAAATGGATACTATAATTTAAGTTATTCAGGACAAATAAAATAGAGTTTACAGTTGCACTTTTTTTTATAAACTTTGTAGTATTCTTATTACAACAACGATTAATTTGAGAATTTGACATTTGATCGAAATATAATTGTAAAGACACATATAAGAGAGGCAGATGGAAACAGTATTCTGCGACTCCCTGTTGGATAAAGAACGTTGAACCTGTTAAAACAGAGTAAACATCGATTGCAATACAACAATATTATTTCTATTATCTATTTGACATTTACACAATTATTAGTGGTAAAAGGTTAACCAATAATTTTAACCAATAATTTTACAGAACACTGATCACCAACTTC